>JBBGZY010000756.1:4750000-4766533 GCA_037952925.1 Lithobates clamitans
GATTTTTCTACATATGTCACATTACTTGATTTGTCTTCACCAGTCATTGAACCTTTCTTTTTAGTTTATTGCACTCATAGTGTTTTTTGTCACATTTTTTACCAGTAGTGACAAATCATAGTTGTGCTGATGAGTGAATTTATATTGTATGACCTTGATGTTTATATTTTTATTATTTTTTGATACTCTGTATAGTTGTGAAACACTTTTCTTATATACAGGTTCCTAAGAGAGGAATCACCTCTCTTATATAGCCCCATATTTTTATCTCTTCATTCACATTTCTAGCGCCACACTTTATACCTCCATCATAGGGACTACCCAATGGGGATTGGTTACAATCAATCAATTTTTGCTATTAATATGATTAATTTACATACTTACCCTTACCAACTCAGACACGCCTCATTTAAAGTCCCGCATCCATTTCTTTCGTTTTTTTAGAATAGATATGTTAATAAAATAGGTTTTATGTTCCAAGCCAGATTTGATCTTGCTATTTATACTCACATACTGTAGTACATTTTTATTATGTCAAAGGTAGAACTACTGCGCTGTCTAATGAGCCATTCTACTAAAAAGTAGAATGGTGAATGATGGATACTGCTGCAGCTTCAATGTGAGATACACACAATATACTAATATCAAAAAAGGAAAGCTGCGCTGCATGAGATTGAAAAAATATGGTGACTTATATTCCTATACAATAGGTGTCCCTTTCAGATGGGGGAAATAATCACTCGCATTCAAATAGTAAAGGACACTAACGTACATGGATTCAAAGTTTGACCATAAAAGCTAGAAAGAATTGACATAAATAAGCATGGAAAAATAAAACTAATTATAGCAAAAAAAGAAAACCAAGCTGATAGTCCTCTGAAAGGTCCACACCAGATCTTAAAAAGGCTTATTCCACATTTTAAAGGTATTTCCAATAGTATAAAGTGTCCTCAGTTCACTGTTTATTGGTGACTTCAAACGACAAACACCCAAGAAGTAGTGATAAGTTTGGGATAGAAAGGTTCCTCCACCTGAGAAAAGTACTGCAGCTTACCAGATGAATTGATCTCTTTTTAGGGAGATCACATTAGCCTATGGCTTATGCTCCAGCCAGGGTCTCTGTACTTGTCAGCCTGATATCACCTCTCCTCAGCTGGAATTATCCCTATGTGGCCCACGCTCAGAAGTTCCCCATGTATAAACAGAGAAGGCTTCCATAGCGTAATTCAACCAACATTTAATAATCTTTAAAAGCAAAATTGCACTTACAATGTTTCCAAATATATAAAGCGTGTCTTAAAATTGTTTGAGCCAGCCGGCCCTCGATATTGGCCTGTTGCTTACGGGACCTTGCGTTGTTAGTGGTGACGTCAGCACGCCGCGCCTCCCTACGCAGTTTCGTCACAGGGGCATGGGCGGCGCGCTGACTCACCACCTTTTGAACACTAAAAACAGAAGGGAGACGCCCAGTCCTGAGCTCCAAGTGTCCCCATCACCAGAACCAACATCTTGGAATAGGGCTACTGCCCTTCATACGGGGAAAACTAGATATCATCACATAACCATAAAAGAGGCAAACGCAATATAGAGGTAGCAACGCATTCTATATATTCCGTGATATGCCTCCCATCATATAAGATGTTGATAATAATCGCACCGAACCTAGAGTTTATCAATTTGAGAATGTTCTTGTTAGTTTATTAAAAACACATCTCAAATGACATCTAGTGGTCTATAAGCATATAACGCTGCAGTTTTAGGCCGCAACACAATGGTTGATCATTACTATAGAAATGTATTTTTAATAATATAATTAAATATAAAAAAAGAGAAAATCACCAACATTAGGAAAATAATTACTTTCACTGTCAGTGAAAAAAAAGAAAAATACATTAAAAATACTATTTAAAAAATGGTGTTTGGAATAAAAGTTTTATAATAATAGGGGAGAAAAAATTCCGAAGCAGATTTTAGGAGCAAAACGATTATGACGATTATCTCAGGGACCTCAAAGCTATTGATTAATAAACATCTGCGAGATTAAGAAACATCTCCACCCAGGGAGGTCAATTAGAAGTCACTCCCCCAGATCCGAGAGAACAAAATCCTGTACATACAAGTATATCCTCTTTAAAATTTGTTAACCCTATAATAAAAGTCTATACATTCCCATGTATAAGTATAATACATCACTGATATGTGTTGTTACATCTAAATGCAGAAAAGAAGAGGGTGCATCCACCCTCAGAATAAGGGTCATCCAGGAGCTCAGGTCTGGATCACATCATTAGAGACTTATCCGTTATCAATAAAGGCGTTGACATCTGTGTCAACGTTAAGACCATAAGGGGTATAGCATTGTACATTATGGATCCAAGCCATCTCTAGCCTTGATAGTTCTCTAACTAGAGACTCCCCCTCCAATGGGCACTATATTTATCAATCGCCAGAAAGAGTGTATTGGCTGGATCACGATTGTGGAACATGTCATAATGTTTGGAAACCGAATGATATTTACAGCCAATCTTAATATTGGCAATGTGCTCTCCTAGGCAAACCTGCATGGATCTTTTGGTTCTGCCAATATACTGAAGCCCGCATGGGCATTCGAGCAGATAGACTACTCCTGTAGAGCTGCAAGTAACAAAAGGTTTGATTTTATGTTCGCTAGAGGTACTAGTTGAAATGAAAGATTCGGTTTTCCTCGTCTTACTTTTGTTCAGTGTGCAAACCTGCGACAATGATGGTACCCAGAGAGATTCTGGAAAAAAGACAACTTTTTTATAGGTGGATTCACAACATTAGGGGCAATCCTATCCCTGAGGGAAGGAACCCCTTTGAAAATCACCTGTGGATTAACTGGTAGAAATGTGCTAATAATCCTGTCATTCCCCAACAGATGCCAATGTTTACGAATAATTTTCTTGATTAAATAATGTTGAGTCGAGTATGTTCTGATGAAAGGGATTATAGGTCCCTCTTTGTTTTTCCTAGGGTCTATATCTAACAAAGTTGATCTATCTAATTTTGCGACTTCTTCTATTGTGGCCTCTAAGGGACCCAAATCATAACCTTTTTCATGTAGTCTATTTTTCAAAATGTCAGCTTGAACTCTATAATCCTCCATTTCTGTGCAGTTACGTCTCATCCTGACAAATTGGCTCTTTGGTATCGACTTCAGCCAGGAGTCATTATGGTAGCTATCTCGAGGTATAAAGGCGTTATGATCAGTCTGTTTAAAATACGTGATGGTCTTAAAACCGCCCTCACTCTTTATTATGGTGAGGTCCAAAAAGTTGATTTTTTCCTGGCTCGCTTCATGAACAAATCTTATGCCCCTATCATTTTCATTAATGAAGGAAAAAAATTTGTCTAACTGGGAGATGGTTCCGTCCCATAGGGGGAGGGTGTCATCAATGTACCTCGTCCAAAAAATAAGATGTGGGTTACGGCCAGGTAGGCGAATATAAGTGTCCTGATCCGCTACTATTTTATACATTTCTTGAAAATAGTCCTTCCAATCCATGATGACAATCCCCCTACCTTTATCCACTGGCCGGATGACTATTTCTTTGTTATTGCAAAGTTAGTCAAGTCCCTCCTCCAGATTTTTTTATAATTTTAATAAATATTATAACTTTATAATTTGTGATTTTGATAGATTCCAAGTCTCTCAGAACCACATCTCTGAAGACCCTCAACGAGGGTGCTAAAACACCAGGGGGATTAAATGTGGAGGCATTTGCTAATCCAGAATGTTGATATTCCTGTTGGACTAGTCCTCCTTGTTTTGCCAGAGCACTCGCAAAGTGTCTTTTGATATTAATCCTGCGAACATACTTGTGGACGTCCATGTATGTTTGAAATGTATTCAATTTCTTTGGGGGTGCGAATTTTAAACCTTTATTTAATAATGCTATTTCAGGCTTGGTCAACACTTGGGAGCTTAAGTTAAAAATGCCATCCCCGCTCACATCCTTTTCTTTTTTGAGTCGTGCTCTCCTCCCCCCTCTTGTTCCTCTTTGTTTTCTACCGGCCTTTTTATCCCTTGATTGGGTTTGGGAAAACCCCAAGGATGTGATTCCTGATTAGTTAGATAGTTAGAGAACTATCAAGGCTAGAGATGGCTTGGATCCATAAGGTACGATGCTATGCCCCTTATGGCCTTAACGTTGACACAGATGTCAGCGCCTTTATTGATAACAGATAAGTCTCTAATGATGTGAACCAGACCTGAGCTCCTGGATGACCCTTATTCTGAGGGTGGATGCACCCTCTTCTTTTCTGCATCTAGATGTAACAACACATATCAGTGATGTATTATACATGGGAATGTATAGACTTTTATTATAGGTTTAACAAATTTTAAAGAAGATATACTTGTATGTACAGGATTTTGTTCTCTCGGATCTGGGGAAGTGACTTCTAATTGACCTCCCTGGGTGGAGATGTTTCTTAATCTCGCAGATGTTTATTAATCAATAGCTTTGAGGTCCCTGAGATAATCGTCATAATCGTTTTGCTCCTAAAATCCGCTTCAGAATTTTTTCTCCCCTATAAAGCATTTATTCCAAACACCATTTTTTAAATAGTATTTTTAATGTATTTTTCTCTTTTTTCACTGACAGTGAAAGTAATTATTTTCCTACTGTTGGTGATTTTCTCTTTTTTTATATTTAATTATATTATTAAAAATAAATTCTATAGTAATGATCAACCATTGTGTTGCGGCCTAAAACTGCAGCGTTATATGCTTATAGACCACTAGAGGTCATTTGAGATGTGTTTTTCCTTAATAAACTAACAAGAACATTCTCAAATTGATAAACTCTAGGTTCGGTGCGATTATTATCAACATCTTATATGATGGGAGGCATATTGTGGAATATATAGAATGCGTTGCCTCTTTTATGGTTATGTGATGATATCTAGTTTTCCCCGTATGAAGGGCAGTAGCCCTATTCCAAGATGTTGGTTCTGGTGATGGGGACACTTGGAGCTCCGGACTGGGCGTCTCCCTTCTGTTTTTAGTGTTTAAAAGGTGGTGAGTCAGCGCGCCGCCCGTGCCCCTGGACGACGTCATCTGTGACGAAACTGCGTAGGGAGGAGCGGCGTGCTGACGTCACCACTAACAACGCGAGGTCCCGGAAGCAACAGGCAAATATCGAGAGATGATCGGCTCAAACTATTTTAAGACACGCTTTATATATTTGGAGACATTGTAAGTGCAATTTTGCTTTTTAAGATTATTAAATGTTGGTTGAATTACGCTATTGAAAGTCTTCTTTTTGTACATGGGGAACTGCTGACCATGGGCCACATAGGGATAATTCCAGCTGAGGAGTGGTGATATCAGGCTGACAAGTACAGAGACCCTGGCTGGGGCATAAGCCAAAGGCGAATGTGATCTCCCTAAAAAGAGATCAATTCATCTGGTAAGCGGCAGTACTTTTCTCAGGTGGAGGAACCTTTCTATCCCAAACTTATGACCACTTCTTAGGTGTTTGTAGTTTGAAGTCACCAATAAACAGTGAACTGAGGACACTTTATACTATTGGAAATACCTTTAGAATGTGGAATCAGCCTTTTTAAGATCTGGTGTGGACCTTTCAGAGGACTCTCAGCTTGGTTTTCTTTTTTGCTATAATTTGTTTTATTTTTCCATGGTTATTTATGTCAATTCTTTCTAGCTTATATGGTCAAACTTTGAATCCATGTACGTTAGAGTCCTTTACTATCTGAATGTGAGTGATCATTTCCCCCATCTGATAGGGACACCTATTGTATAGGAATATAAGTCGCCATATTTTTTCAATCTCATGCAGCGCAGCTTTCCTTTTTTGACATTTTTATTATGTTGAGCTTCATGTTTATAAAGTTAAATCAGTGGGTAATTAGACTTTCATAATAAAAAGGAACATGCAATACAATTTCTTATTAAATTCTTCTTGTAACTTCAATTATGTTATAATAGAATGTGTCATTAATTCTAGACCCTAAATTTGTCATTTTACAGGAACTTTGATGCCAGCTATATAGTTACATAGTAACTCTGGTTTTATAATACCAAGCTGAGTTAGTCATTTATCTAAATTTATGTTTAATATATGTACATTTTATCCACATGAGATTCATTCTCTGCAGAGTTAAGCCCCTTTCACACATATATGTCTGTTTTGACGGACTCCGCTTGCTCAGCAGGGATAGATCTGTTGATCCCCGCTGAGCAGGCGGATGACAGGTCCATCTCGGCTCACTGTGCAGAGACGGATCTGTCAGAGCCCCGCTCTCCTCTATGGGGGATCGGATGAAAACGGACTGCCTGTCAGATGTCAGTGGACATATCACAGCTGCTATCCGTCGCTCCATAGAGGTACATGGAGCGTCCGTTCAGGTCTGCCTGAAAAACTGACAGGCAGACCTGAACAGTCTGCATGTATGAAAAAGCCCTTACACCTCAGAGATGGGACAGTGACCATTCAGTCTAGCAAATGGTGATCTTTAGCCCAACAATGAGGAAGATTGACCGAAACTGGTGCACACAGAATCTGGTCCAGCTGTGTATAGTAACCAATTAGCTGTTAACTTCAACTTGTTTAAGCTTTGACAATAAAATCTAGAAGCTGATTCTGTGTGTACCAGTTTTACTAAATCTCCCCCAATGTGTTCTCACACTCAATAAACAGTCTAGAACTAACCAACTTTATTTGACAATGACGACCAACCAACAAATATAGATGTAAGCTATAAAGACCATGGTCTAAACAACACACTCAAAGAGAATAAAATGAGCAATGCACAAATGTATTTTTTTTAAATATGATTAATATCATTTAACATTAGTATTACACCTTCATACTGTATGCTTTTTATACTGTATGTTGTGTCCTTATGTAAAAACAAAACAATCTTCCTTTCATATCAGTTTCTGTTCAGCAAATAAGTAATTTGCATTCATTGACTTTTCACATATTTGTATTTCCTACGTTTTCGGAAAACCTCACTTTTATTAAGAAATTGCTACAAAACACATATCATAATATTTTTGATATGAAAATGATGAGTCCAAAATATAGCAACACACTAGGCATTCTAAATACTACTGATATTCCCCTATGCATTTCTATTACAGTATACATAATTTATTTAGCACCAAAGGTTTTTGTGGCACTTTATAAAATAAAGAGAGACAGTACAGTTACATTACAATTTAACTCAGTTAGGGTTCAATTGGGTTAGGGCTTTTTTTTTTCAGCCAGAATGTGCCGGAACAGAGTTCCACCACTTTCGGTTATAGCCTCTTACCCGTCACACACTGCTGTCAATTCCACACACAGAAACCCAGGTTTTGTGTGTACAGGTGATGGGCTCCTCTCCTGGCGGTGTGCACAGTCCTCCCTCCCTTTCCTGTACTATTCCTATGGGGATGGGCACAGCCGGCGGCAGCTCCTCCCAGGGCCGGACTGAGAAAAATAAAAACCAGCACCCAAGGCAAGTAATTTGCACCCCTAACCGGCAGACATTTAGCGCTCCCTGATTCCCTTCCACTCATATAGTATGAAACCCCTTATGGTAAATTTTAGGATGTACCATTCTCTTTGTTCTCCTTTCTTTCCCTTTTATCTCCCTCTATCCTAATTTCTTGTTTTTTTTCCATCTCTCTCTCTCTATCATCCGTCTTTCTTGTTCTCTTATTATTTCTTGCTCTTTTTCTTTGTACCTCCCCCTCTTTTCCTTACTTTTCCATGTATTTTCTTTTTATTCTTTCTTTCGCTCCTTGTTTTTTCTCTCTCTCTCTCTCTCTCTCTCTCTCTCTCTCACACATGCTTTCCTGTCCCCCCCCCATCCCTCTTTCTTTTCGGAAAGTGAATGGCTACATGCCCATTTATTGCAATATTGAATAAAATGCTAACAATACTATATATATATATATATATATATATATATATATATATACGCACACACACACACACATGCACTGTATGTATTTGCACCTATATGTACAGTATGTCAAAGTGAGTACACCCCTCACATTTTTGTAAATATTTTATTATATCTTTCTATGTGACAGCTATGAAGAAATGACACTTTGCTACAATGTAAAGTAGTGAGTGTAAAGCTTGTATAATGCCGCGTACACACGATCGGAATTTTCATCAGAAAAACCTTGGATTTTTTTTTTGACGGATTTCTGCTCAAGCTTGGCTTGCATACACATGGTCACACAAAAGTTCTTTGAACTTTCAATCGTCAAGAACACGGTGATGTACAACACGTACAACGGCACTAGAAAAGGGAAGCTCCATATGAAGAGCGCCACCCTTTGGGCTCCTTCTGCTAATCTCGTGTTTATCTTGTGTTAGTAGAAGTTTGGTGAAAGACGATTCGCGCTTTTCAGCCTCGTGCCTTTCAGATCGTTACTGCTCTTCAGTTTGTGCTTGTGGGTTCGTATCTGTTCTTCAGTGCGTGTAGTCAGTTCGCATCTGGGTTTCAGTGCGTATTATTATTATTATAGTATGTATTTGTTTTTCAGTGTGTTCTTGTCCGCTCCTTTCTGATTTTCAGCTCCCTCTTCTCAGGCCTTTCTGTTTTTCAGTGCTTTCTGTTAGTTCGTTCTGACCATCCGACCGTTTTGAAGCCATGTTGCGGTTACATACTCGTCGTAGAGTTCGTGCTGTGTGGGGGCTTGGTGTTGGGGTTCTTGCTTTGACCCAAGCCCAGTCCATGAACAGGGTGGGGAGGAGTTCATGGACCAAGAATTGGTTGTTCCAGCGTGACTAATTCTGTCATATGCCTTTGTTGTTGGAGATCCAGGAGAATTATTCCGAATGTCCCCTTATATTACAAAGCAGGACACCTGCATGCGGCAAGCCATCACCCCCGAGCAGAGGCTCGTGGCCACGTTGCAGTACTTGGCGACAGGGAGAAGTCTGCAGAACCTCAAGTTCTCAACAGGCATCTTCTCCCAGGCTCTGGGGATCATCATTCCAGAGACCTGTTCTGCCACTATGCAGGTCCTGCAGAAGGACTATATTAGGGTAAGATTTCTCCTTTAACATCACATTCTATGTATTTAATGTTTGCTAATGTATTGTATTTCTTTCATCATTCCCTAATTACCATGATTGTAATATGCTGTGAATGTCCCCTTTGTCCTCATGCATACTGTCAGTTTTTAATGCTCCTTTTTTGTCCTTCATGCATATTTGCCTTCACTAACCTCCCCAGCATGCTATCCTGGGCCCATATACACCTAGCCTAGTCATTTAACAATGTATTTTGTCAGCTTCATAGTAGTGCTTTACCCCAAACACCCCCTAAAATGTGTACAAATGTTATTGTTGGCCTTAAATTCAGGCCCCCTAAAATTTTTGCAATGGGCCTCCAGAGGGGGTGAGGAATCTGATAAGTGTACCTTTTCTTTTTGTCTTTAAATACTTCTTAAAATAAATGTTATACTGATGTTGGCCAATAATGTTTGTGTCTAATCTGCTTGCAATGTTATGTGCAAAAGTACTAATTTTATTTTTTCTGGTTTGACTCCACAGTTTCCTTCAACGCCACAGGAATGGCTTACTGTGGCCTCCCAGTTTGCCGAGCGGTGGGACTTTCCCAACTGCGGAGGGGCAATCGATGGGAAACATGTCCACATTGTCCCACCCCCCCACTCAGGGTCATACTATTTTAACTATAAGGGGTTTCATAGTATCTTGTTGATGGCGGTGATGTCGGTGACATATGAGTTTTTATATGTGGACGTAGAGAAAAATGGCCGGATGTCGGATGGTGGAGTCTTTGACCAGACCAAGTTCTACTGACGTCTCCAGAGTGGTGACTTGGGATTGACACCTGCTGAAGAGAACGTGGAAGGACTCCCATTTGTGTTTGTCGCAGATGAAGCACTTGGTCTGGGTGAACATCTGATGAGGCCATTCCCCCAGAGGACCCTCACCCCGGAGAAGAGGGTTTTTAATTACTGGCTGGCCAGAGCCGGAAGAGTGGTTGCGAATGCGTTTGGTATAATGGCCAGCCGGATCCGCCTATTACTTACGGCAATCAACATGGCGGAGGAAAAAGGGAATCACATAGTGCTAGCATGCTGTATTCTACATAAGTATTTAAGGAGAAATGCTTCAAATTATGTGGCCTCAGTTGGGCCTGAGGCCGCAATTCAGGACATAAATACAATGACGGCCCTGGAAGCTGGCCGTCCTGGCTTGCCCCCCCTAAAGCACCTCTGATGTGCGGCAAAAGTATCTGGACTATTTTATGGGTAGGGGGGGCCATTGCTATGACAGCAAATTTTTGATTCTTTTATAAAATAAAAAAATTATTTTGATCTGAAATTATCTTGAATTTGATTTACTGCTTGTGTTTCTTTTAGCTGTCTCCTAGGTTCTCCTAGTGCACTTGTAGTGCCAAGTGCGTTTTGCTTTATTAAATAACCCCCATTGTCACTGTAAAAACCAACTTAATACAAAAACTGGTATTGAGCATTGAAAGAAGAAGCCACACATTGTTGAGTATAAAAACTTTTACTCCGTGCACATTAACATGTGCGTTGTAAAACATTTTTCCACCAAAAATACATATTTGTTTCATTAAGTTTGACATTTTTAGTTTTATATTTTGCTTTAACAGGCATGTTTCAAACCATAACATAGACAACTCTGGAACTTACAAAGCTCAACGTACAAAAAGTGAAGGCAATATCAGACATTAGTATGTCAAAACTGTGTTGATATTGCCTTCATCAGATGGGGTGATGTCACCCCTGTAAAAGGCAAATTTTGAAGATGCACAAAAATTGGGATTCAAAATAGGGATTTCCCTCCTGATCCCATGCCTAATGTCAACATGTGCTAGCTCCCATCATGGGGGATCAAAGGACATGTTTTGGGGGTGCAACCCCTTCCTCTCATCTACTTGAGTTGCAAGGAAGAGGTTGCACCCACAAAACGCGTATCCCATCATGATATCCCATCATGGCAGATAGCACATGTTGATACACTGTGTGCATCTTCAAAATTTGGCTTTTAAAATGTATTAAAACTTTAGGAAATTTCTTCAAAAAATTATAAAATTGTGTAATTTTGTTGTTATTTAGATTCTCCCTAATACATCAATCATGTTCTTCAGTTTTTGTTCAACATCATTGTTTTTTTGCTTTATGATGTCTAAATCCCGACTACACACCATTATGTCCTGGATTAGCATTTGTGCACTTTCACTGGTGAAATGAGGAGATTGTTCTTCCACAACATGCACATCACCTAAGATCAAAAAACACACCATGTTTTAAAAATATGCAGGCATACATCTATTACCTGAAGCTGTGGTCTCAGACACTCGCCTGTTGTGGTCACTATTTCAACCACGTCATCCACCACGTCATCCACCTCTCCTTCCTCCACATCCTCAGGTTGTGTGCTGAGTTCCCCTTCTTTTGGAGGTGGGGGGTCCCTGGTGTCCTCAGACGTACCGAGTCTTTTCTCCCCTATGAGAATTAAACAAAAGGTATACTTAGCACACAGATATTTGAGGCTAGAAATAGGAATATGAAACATTGCTTGGAAGTGTGGTACACTTGTCTGTTTTGGCAGAGTTCCAAGCTGAATACATGATTTTTTCCCTTACCAAAGCTGGAATACTTACCTTTTTTGGACAATATTCACACATGGAGACACCCCTAGTATTCCCTGGAGCACCTGTGTGGGACACCTAAAAAGTTTGTTCTGATGTCCCACACTAGTGCTCCTGCGTCCAGATGTGTAAACAGCTGCTGAGTGTCCTCTCCTTGCACTGAATCAAGTTTGCATTTCATTCTAGTTACAAACACATCTAGACAACAATGTACTAAACTTATTTTAATACAAAGAGGCATGACCAAATGTAGTTAACCCTGTATCTGCAAAAAACATCATATTATTAGTGGGCGAACAAACGATGTTTACTACGACCAATTACTGTGCCCACGAGCCTAAAAGTTTAAACTGTACAACTGTAAAGAAAAGCACATGGAGCAGCACGCAAATAATAATAATAATAGGAACACAGGACAAGTATTTATCGACGTATAACATGCACTTTTTCCCCCTTAAAATCAGGGGAAAATCGCGGTGCGTGTTATACGCCGATCCCCCCTTGACCGTGAGCGGATTGATCGCTGGCCGCCGATATACAGATAGCCCAGTAGTGTATTTAGGTTTTGTGCTGCCCTAGGCCTGACTAAACTTGTGCACTGCCTAATTTAAATATGACCCACCCCTTCCTGTCAAGGCCACACCCCTTGCTGTTTAATACCCGCCCTGAAATTTTCGAGTGGGGACACTAGTTCTGGGGGCCGGGGGGGGGGGGGGCAATAGATTCCCTTAATTTGCATAGATTTCCTCTCACTTCCTGTTTGGCTATGGGGCAGGAAGTCAAGGGAAATCTCTGCAATGGGACAGGGATGGTAAAAAGTTAACTGACCGGGGTTATAACCCTCCCTTACTCTATCCAAAATGGAAAAAGTGTTGCCTATAGCTCTACTTTAAGCACACATTTCTGATAATTTTATGGAGAGGACTAAGAAGGTATAACCATGCCAATGATGCAGCAAAAAACATATAGCACAGTGAGGAAGGTTTGTGGTCCAGGATGAGAGGACAGTCAAAATTAGAAGCGCCCCCCCCCCAGTTGCGGAATGCCAGCCGCCCACATACTGGAAACAGTGAGGCCGCTTTATGGAGACGCTAGACTAATTTGCCTCTCAGCCCAGTCCACCTCATAAGACTGGTGCTAAACTAACAGTGTAGCGTAAGCCGGCAGGGACTCTTTCTGTGCTGCCCCCCTGGAAAGTGCTGCCCTAGGCCTGGGCCTTGTTGGTCTAGGCCAGGATACAGCGTTGAGATAGCCGAGTTTGAAAATGGTGCCGCCGGCGCCGAGATACATAGCCGTGACTTGCGGCGGCTCTCGGCCACTTTCGGCTCCACTTGTAGTCCCGCCCGGGATGAACCTAGCCGAGTACGCTCGGCTATCTGTATATAGGCGGTGCTCGCTCCGCTCACAGTCACTCCCATCCCGGGCGGGACTACGAGTGGAGCCGAAAATGGCCGAGAGCCGCCGCAAGTCACGGCTATGTATTTTGGCACCGGCGGCACCATTTTCAAACTGCCATTTTGTGACACTGACAAGTCACTGCAGTTTAACTGCAGCCTGGGCAAGGCTGCAAATGGACACAGACAAAGCTGCAGATGGGCACTGACAAAGCTGCAAGGCTGCAAATGGACACTGATAAGGCTGCAAATGACACCAAGGCTGCAAGGCTGCAAATGACACCAAGGCTGCAAATGACTGCAAGGCTGCAAATGACACCAAGGCTGCAAATGACACCAAGGCTGCAAATGACTGCAAGGCTGCAAATGACACTGGACAAGCATGCAGATGAACGCTGTGCAAGGCTGCATTGATGGGCATTTAAATGTAAGTTTTTTCCTTAAAACATTTTTTTCCTTAAAATTCCCTCCTAAACTTGGGGTGCGTGTTATACGCCGGCGCGTGTTATACGCTGATAAATACGGTACTTACTTTTTAGAAGCAGTTTCTTAATTCTTCTGTACTGATCCTGCTCCCTCAATTTCAGATCTGACCAGCGTTTCCTCAATTTTTCCTTGGATCGTCGTACCCCAAAATTCCTGTGCAGACTTCTCACAACTTTAGACATGATCTTGGCCTTTCTCATATTTGGGTTAAGGTAAGGTCCATACTTCCCGTCATATCTCTCCCTCTTCAAGATGTCCACCATCTCCACCATCTCTACAAATATTTGAGGTCTTATATCTCCTCTGGGATTGTGACATTTCTGGCTCCGGGCTTTCCTCCTCGTTACTGCTATTATGCACCTGCTGTGTCTCCACCATGTTCCTCTCCCACTGCGAAATAGAAGGGGCGGGGAATATTCTAGAAAGAACGTCAGGGGCAGGCGACGCGGGCAGAGTTTCAAGCATGCGCAGTGTATATAAAGCTAACACGCGTGTGTCGTATGTACGATCTGTGAGTATAGGAAGTGCCAATCGTGAGAACGAAGGTAACATTTTAACTTGGGGCATCAGTGGCCTATACTGCTTCTAGATTGAGGCCTATATTGTGATAAGATTATGAGAGTTTAGCCTGACATTAGGGTTTTTCTCTTGTTATATTGTCTTGCAGAAATAATGAATCCAAAAAGCCTGGCATGGCATGTTTAAGCAATATATCATTTAGCGACAGCTTTGTGCAAAAAAAAAAAAGTTTGTCATTTTCCCGCAACTTGTGGCAAAATATAAAATATTCCATGGACTCAACATGCCTCTCAGCAAATAGCTTGGGGTGTCTACTTTCCAAAATGGGGGTCATTTGGGGGGGGGGTTGAACTGTCCTGGCATTTTATGCACAACATTTAGAAGCTTATGTCACACATCACTCACTCTTCTAATCACTTGAAGACAAAGCCCTTTCTGACACTTTTTGTTTACATGAAAACATATATTTTTTTTGCAAGAAATATACTTTGAACCCCCAAACATTATATATTTTTTTAAAGCAAAGGCCCTACAGATTAAAATGATGGGTGTTTTTCCACACAGTATTTGCGCAGCGTTTTTTCAAATGCATTTTTTTTGGAAAAAACACACTTTTTTAATTTTAATGCACTAAAACACACTATATTGCCCAAATGTTTGATGAAAGAAAAAAGATGATCTTAGGTTGAGTACATAGATACCAAACACGACATGCTTTAAAATTGCGCACAAACGTGCATCGGTGACAAACTACATACATTTTTAAAAGCCTTTAAAAGCCTTTACAGGTTACCATTTTAGATTTACAGAGGAGGTCTACTGCTAAAATTACTGCCCTCGATCTGACCTTCGTGGTGATACCTCACATGCATGATGCAATTGCTGTTTACATATGATGCCAGACCGACGCTTGCGTTCGCCTTTGTGCGAGAGCAGGGGGGAGGGGGGGACAGGGGTGCTTTTTTATCTTATTTTTAAACAGTTCCTTTCATTTTTTTTTAATCATTTTTATTGTTATTTTAGGGAATGTAAACATCCCCTATGATAGCTATATAGGTAGTGACAGGTACTCTTTTTTGAAAAAATTGGGGTCTATTAGACCCTAGATCTCTCCTCTGCCCTCAAAGCATCTGACCACACCAAGATCGGTGGGATAAAATGCTTTCCCAATTTCCCAATGGCGCTGTTTACATCCGGCGAAATCTAAGTCATGAACTGCTCCTAGCTTCCGGTTTCTTAGGCCATAGAGATGATTGGAGCTGTTCCGGTCTCTGATCAGCTCTATGGTCAGCTGGCGAAACCACCGGCTGCATTCTCAGGTTCCCTGTTGGGACAGGAGAGCCAGAAAAAAACATGGAAGACGGTGGGGGGGGGACACATTTCCTCCCACTGCTTGTAAAGCAGTCTAGGGGCTAATTAACCACTAGGATTGCTTTTACATGATATCCGACCGCTGGCTGAAAAGAATAATACCAAGATGATACCTAAACCCGCAGGCATCATTCTGAGATAACCACTCAAAGTCCAGCAACATACTAGTACGTTGCTGGTCCTTGTTGGGCATATATTGTAATCTTTCTCATGCAGCCTGTGGGCTGAACGAAAAAGAGAGATTGATTGGTGGGTATGCCCACCATTAGAATACCTCCCTTCATCCACCCACTTCTAATGATGGGCATACATGCACCATTTATATATGCCGAAGCATGGGGGCATCCGCCTGCAAAAGTTAGGAGCAAATCGCTCCTCCACCACTGCTGCCCCCATGCTTCTGCATATATGCTCTTTTTTAAAAAAAGGAGCAAACGCTGTTGCTGTCAAGATAAATAAATCCGCGCTGCAACTGAATGGCGTACCTGCTAAGCAAATAATGGTTAACAATAAAACAAAGTAACATTACAATATAACAGTAAGACTAACCATACCTGCAAAGCAAAAAAACTAGTAAAAAATAAAACATTTTTTAACGCAATCTGTGCCTAAAATATATATATGCCAAAGCATGGGGGCATCCGCCCCAAAAGGTAGGAGCAAATCGCTACTCCACCCCTGCTGCCCCCATGCTTCGGCATATATGCTCTTTTTTTTAACTGTGGTAATGAAATCACCTCCTACAGCGCTGGAGTCATGGCTTTATGTATCGTGGGAGCAAATGCTGTTGCTGTCAAGATAAATAAATCCGCGCTGCAACTGAATGGCGTACCTGCTAAGCAAATGATGGTTAACAATAAAACAAAGTAGCATTATAGTATAATAGTAAGACTTACCATACCTGCAAAGCAAATACAAAAAAAAAACATAGTAAAAAAAACAAACATTTTTTAACGCAATCTGTGCCTAAAATATATATATATGCTGAAGCATGGGGGCTTGTACCCCAAAAAGGTAGGAGCAAACCGCTCCTCCACCCCTGCTGCCCCCATGCTTCTGCATATATGCTCTTTTTTTTAACTGTGGTGGTGAAATCACCTCCTACAGTGCTGGAGTCATG